>JADDOH010006946.1:0-10119 GCA_016648135.1 Agrypnia vestita | reverse complement strand
GATTATCGTACAGGATCCACTTTTCATCACAGGTAATGATTCGATTTAAAATCCCTTCATTATGTGCCGGTTGAGTAATGCAACGCAGCAGTCAACGCGCGTTTGTTGATTTGCTTCACTCAATTCGTGAGGGACCCACCTTTCAAGCTTTTTCACCTTACCAATTTGCTTCAAGTGGATTAAAACAGTTTTATCACTAACACCGCAGCCTGCAACTAACTCGGATGTGGTTTGCGATGGATTCGCTTCCACAATAGCCTTCAATTCTTCATTATCAACTTTGGTCTCCGGCCGCCCACGGGGCTTGTTCTGCAGGTCGAAATTTCCAGAACGAAAACGTTGGAACCAAAAACACACTGTGTTTTCTTTTGCGGCACCGTCGCCATACACATCATTAATCCTTCGAGACGTTTCTGCAGCACTGGTGCCACGGTGGAACTCGTACTCGTAAATAACGCGATATTTCAAGTTTTTCATTTTGTAAACTGAGTGACGCAAAGAAAAAAACAATTGAGGAAAAAACAAATGAATTATAATTTTCAAAACACAAATACATGAGTAAATAGCTGTATAAATTTGGATTTGGAATTCCTAACCAAAGAGAAGATATTTGGGATCAAATTTGCCAGTACGGCAAAACGCCAATTTCATATGTAAGGACCTAATATATATTTTTTAAATTTATTTGAAAAAATATATAGTCTATTAAGTAATACATAAAGCTTATTGTGTGTCTAATCAATTGTTTTTAAGTATTGTGAAACCAGTGAAATTTCTTGGGAGCTGGTAAACAATACAAATTGAATGAAAATTTTAATTATTTAAATAATAAACAATAAATATATGTAAAATAACAAAATGGAAAGGAATTTAGTGGCGTGGATCTATTGCCACGTGGAACTTTTGTCGTGGATGTTTTGTCGTTGTCCGTGGACCTTTTTTCGTGTACACGATAAGAGGTTCGTCCAGAAAATAAGGTTACAATATCACGAAAACTCTCTCTCCACCTCCTTTAGCCACTTCTCAATCGTCTCCTTCCAGCTAAAAACTTCTTAAGCTTAGTGAAAAAGTTATAATCGCTGGATTATCATCTTGATGATGGATTGAACATGATAGCCCTTTACCCAAGACGCTCTCACCTCCTTTGGATGGGATATCATCATCCCCCTCCCTCTCTACAGGTACTTTTCACGGCCTCCTCATTCCTGTTTCATTAACTAGGTTTCAACAACGTTCTTTGCTCTCCTTAAAATATTGGTTACGCATTTTTACGAAAAGTGGGCACATTGCACTATCGGTATTGTACAGGTTGAACTTCACCTGTCGTTGTTACAGGCTCCACAGGTGTCCCATCGTATCCTCCTTCGAGCACTCAGTTCCGTCCTCGGTCCGTTCTCCGTCCGGGTGGCTAATGAGAACACAACATTCCGAAGCATACGGTACCGAACTGTATTGTACACGCGAGTGTATTGTTCCCATAACCCTACTCGGTACTGTCGCTGGAAAGGACACGGCGTTATTGTGGGTCTTACCAGCATTATTAGCCTTTCGCTTCCTTTGTTTACCCTGTCATACGTGTCGATCGCGTTATCGCCGTTTATAAGTGTTAAATTATCTATTACTTGACATTAAAAAATGTTGGTGAAATTCTGGGTTAAAAAAAGGTGATTATAAAAACAAATGTTTTGAAACAATAAATTGTATATTATTAATATTTTCATATTTAGTACATTTAATTATATATATTTCAAGAATCTGTACGCATCTTTTTAGAAAAAAATATTAAGAAAAGACATGTTCGGATTCTCTGAATTCCAAAAAACCCAAATGGGTTATTATTACATATATTATTATTTACACTAGTATTTATTTAAGAATTTTCTTTGTATAAAACAATATTTTTATATGTAAAAGCCTAAAATGAACGTGAATAAATAAGTAAATTTTATAAAAAATAGCTAATAATAATGTCACGCGTCGTGGCTGCGGGAGGAATGAACGCAAACGCTAGAAATTAATTAGCGATTTATTAATTAAGTATTCAATGTACGAAGTCACTAAACACTAATAAACTTACTGCTTTTCCTTAAATCACACTACTTCGCAATAAAGCACTCGTAAATAAACACTTTATTATCGCTGGAATACTTTAATATTCACTAGACCATTCCATCAATTCTCACTGCTTTAGGTAAGAACTTCAACGCTACGACAACAACCGCTCGCAGCCGGCTGTACTTATATCCGAATGCTGATAACTTCCGTACTTTCTGGATTACTCTAGTGTTTAGAAGAAGATTTTCGTTGCTTTTCTAGGTGTTTCTCGAATGTTTCAGACGCCTCCTGAAGACCGTAAATCACCCTAGGCCGTTCTCGATTCTTCGATAGTTACTGAAAGGTGAAATATTCGTTTTAATTAAATTAAATAAACATATTCTTAAAAAACTCCTAGTTTACTATAGTAAAAAGAAGGTTAGTTTTCGTGATATATTGGTCACCGATCTGGAAAATATGCATTTCAAATGCTGTTGTTTACACTGCGATAAAATGCTTTCTTAAAATTCTTAGAACTCGTAACACGATTTTTTCAACGTTCCGACTAGACGTGACCCCTTAAAATAAAAAGCCACCTTTTTATTGAACTCTAAAACTTTGACACCGGTTGGCTCGGGCCCGCGACGTCACTCGATCTTTACCGACACATCCCCGCGGATTACGCTTATCCCCGAAAGCGGGGCGGGCAGCTTGTTTACAAACACACTGTACACAGAGGGCTCCGTGAGTCGAGCCCGTCCGCCCGCATGTCGGGCCACTTACCCTTATCAAGAAGCGTCAACATTCACGTGACGTAGGGGAATGCGAAAATACTGGAAAACGCGCACGTTGTAATTCGATAAAAAAGTTATTCTCTTTCATTGCATTACATCTTGTAAATATCGTACAGCGACTCGATCGAATGAGATGCGGCTCGTAATTATTTTCCGCCAGTCTCGCAAGAGGATCGCCATCGACTCCAGTCAGATGCGACGAATCCACCCGCAAGCAACCACTAATGGGTAAATCGTTACCATAGCTAGACCGCATTCAAAAGAATGTGCGCAAAAATATGTGTGTTACGATGCAAAAAATGAACACAAAAGAAGTTTTTCTAGTAACTAACCTTTTTTACTTCCTTTCTTTTAACTCGTCGCGTCTGCTTGCTTGTTTCCTTGACGAAAAAACTTTGGATCGGTTTTTAGCCCTTTTGCCGTGATCCAATCGAGCTGAAACTTTGCAAGCAGACTCGTGGCGACGATCAAGAAGACCTATCAAATTTTGATTAAATAATAATAATTGTAGTATAATTTCGGATTTTTCAAATTTTTAATGGGTTTTTCAAATTCGAATCGTTACAAAAACTACCAACGGCGGCCCGATAACGTCACGGAATATTTAAAATTTGAATTACTCCGTCAGTAGGTATAATAGGTATTTCACTACGAATTTCGAAAATTTATGACAATTGGTTCACAGATGACAGCACACTTCGGTTTTTTGGGAAGAAATCAAATAATAAAGAGATATTTTTAGAGATTTCTGACAGATATTTTGTCTACACATGTTTCATTTTCAGTCAGTCAATTATTTAATTACATGATGGTAAACTTAATTTACAAAGAAAGGGAGTAAAATAAAAACTTTGTTTTTATGGGTTAGTTTTTAAACTAAAAAATATATATCTATTTGAAATATCATATTGAGGCTTGTATATTTCGTATACGGACTTGCCAGGCAACTTTCCCCCGCTTTCTTCTTACCGGACATGGTCTTTTGAATTTTTTTTAGGGAATGATATTTTGATTGTGGTCGACCTGTAGATATGCTGACTGGTTTTCCCATAAGTTGAAGAATTTCCAATATTGAAAAGGAATTACCTAATTTAACCTTAACCAATTAACGCTAACATATACCCAAACAGACGTATTCTTAAAGCTGGACATTCATTCTACAAGTGTCAAATTCGAGCTATTGCGTGATTGATCGTCCTCATTCAAGCAAGACGAGTCTGAGATACTTAATCATCTATATGTAAACATTCTAGTTCATTAAATTTTACGTATTTATTGCACGAGTGAAAGTAATGATAGAAAGAGAACACGATATAATAATTGTTGTCGTTCTTCGATGTCGATGCGCAGACGTAATATACATACAAGGAAACGCCTATCGGCTGCTGTGTGTGTCAAAATATTTACTTATTTTAACTTCCATCATATTTTCGTGTATTTTATTATTTTTTTTTTTATTTGTTAGAGACACTAACATGATAATAGGTACATGATACTCTAATAATAAAACATTATAAATGAAGATTATGCCCATTATCCCAATCACAAGTGTCTTCGGCACGCTCTTGTAACATGTATTTTTACATTTAAGTATATTTTACATGTTATTTTCTGTATAGGATATAAAAATATATTAATGTTAATATAAAATAATGTAAAAACATAATAATGTATGAATAAAAAGACAGTCAAGTTCAGGTTGGAGCAATGAACGAGTATCGATAGAGGCCGCTGTCCGAAGCCTTAAAAATTGCTGAAGTCTACGCCGGTAATGATAAGAGCCGGCCCCCCCACCTCGCCACTGGCCGATCTAAGTGACCGTGAGAGGGGATTCCCTTTGTCACCCCGTCAGCAGCAGACAACGGATACCCTCGCATTAATGAAGCGTGATCCCGGTTCAGGGCACTGCTACTTTCAGCTACTTTAGTCGACTTGTTCTTGTTCTTCTTCTTCTTCATCAGCCTTCATCTCTCCACTGCTGGATATAGGCCTCTTCCTTCTCTTTCCATCCTTCCTTGTTGTTTGCTAATTGTAGCCATTTTTTCCCCCCCACGGCGGCTATATCATTGGCCCATCTCTTTTGAGGTCTTCCGATGCCTCTTTTATTCTCCCGAGGTCTCCATTTCAGGACTCTGGGAGGCCATCTTGTAGCATCCTGCCTTGCAACACGTCCGTCCCATTGCCATTTTAGCTTCGCTACACGATCCATGATATCCACTTCTCTAGTTCTGCGCCTAATTTCGTCATTTCTAATTCTATCTCTTAGGCTTACTCCAAGCATGGATCTCTCCATAGATCGTTGCGTGCATTTGAGCTTTTCTACACTTTTCTTTGTAAGGGCCATAGTCTCCACTCCATACGTCATCATACAACTTGTTAGTCGATCTTATTGTAACCATTTACATTTAACCTAGACTCACTGTTCTTTCTCTAATAAACATCAAATAGATCATAACCTCCACGTAATGTATGTCATGTCATTTCTGATTTATTAATTGCATCGGGCTGAAGTCAGCGGGAGTCTGAAATTAATTTAAGAGTTATCTCCCCAACAGAAAGCTACGTGTCAAATCAAACTGTGATGATATTGGCTTATTTAAATCGATATTGATGAGAAGCTTATACTGGAATGGTTGTCTACTAAAGTTTATAATAAAGAGAAGCTTCACAACCCGTTAATTATTCTGTGATTATATGTTTGCCGGGTAAGTAGATGCGGACGAGCCTTTATTTTTCGTGAAACGTAGAGGTATGCCGCGCGTGTGACGCGTGCTTTACCTTTGTTTTGGCTGAATCGGACGAATCGCAAGACGCGGCCGTTAGCAGCGAATCTGGCCAATGAAACGCGTCCTGAGATGGTAGACTTTGACTTTTACACGCAAGTTGGAATCAAAGATGGCGGGAGATAGAGACTATTTTTAGCGATACAAATTGGAGAGCGGCACTTGAGTTTTCAGCTTTGAAATCGGCGGGAGGTTTTGTCGAAGGAAGTCCGAAATAAGGAAGATAATTAACAGGACCGAGGAAAAAGCCGGAGTTTGATAATAATTCAAAGGAGATTTGGAACAGTGAACAGATAAGCATTTCCAATATTATTTATTTCTATTGCCTTTTATGTGTATTCTATTTAGAACCTTATATTACTATGCGCGCATCAGATTTAATATATGTTAATTCGTAATTTTGCGGCTGTGATAATCCAGCCGGCGTTCTTTCATAATACTTATGTAATTTTCAAATATGCAAATAAATATAACGGTTAGGCGTTCTATCATCTTTAGTAAATAAATCCGTTATGTTAATTACGAGTACGGATTAGTTACGTGCGTTTGTTATTTCCATAGTTAAGTAAGAAGTCGCGTTAGTAAGAATACGAATCTCACCACATATCAAAAGAATTTTGGATAGCTACGAACACAACGGAGGGGGAATTTTCCTAACCACTAGATAGATCACGACTGGCCAATTTTGAAAATAATAATTCTTAACAAAAAAAAAAAATATTAGCTTTCATGTAAATATACTTCCGAAGTTCTAAGTTCGACTTAAGTTTTCATCTAGTAGCTTAAAGCATAAAGCGTGTGCTTAAAAGTCACAAAAGTCGTAATAAAGCTCAATTCGGTAGCTTAAAGTCTCAAGCTTTGGGCTTTACGTAAAACTTATATATCAAACTTTATAGTTAGGTACTTAGCTTAAGGTAGACAGGCAGGTTACGTTACAAAACGAGGTACCTTCCCACGACTTCTTTGCATCTAGTGGTGTTCCCCATGGCTCACACCTTGATCCAGTCCTGTTTTAAATCACGTCAACATCCTTATGTTCGCCGACGACCTGCAAATCTTCAAAACAATACGAAACATTCAAGATTGTACTCTCTCGATGAATTAGGATAAATTACATGTATGGTGCACCAAAAATAAGCTTTTCCTTAATAAATGTGTCAGGTAATGCGGTTTATTGAAATATAGAATCCAATTTAATATTTCGAAATTTTCCTGATCAACTTTGTGGAAGTTCATTGTAAATAACTATGAATAAAACACAATGTTGTTTACTTCACACAATGACATTCATTGTGTGAAGTAAACAACGTTGTGTATTTTATTCATAGAATCCAATTTTCTTAATTTATTCGATCAACAACGTAAGCCTACTATTAGTTGGGATAACTTTCGAAAATAAACTACGTCTCACACCTCATATCGACAAAATTTCCAAGAAGGGCTTAAGATTATTAGTATTTGAATCGAGACTTGAGTGACAAACATTTATAAAATCTTAACACATTAAACTGTCATTTACATGTTGTTACAAGTCTGGTTACGTATAACTCTGCTGTTTATTCTACATTTCTCTGATTTAAATGGTATAAGAAAATGTGTTACGTAAAATTTTTGTATACGAACCTAAATTATATACATGTATGTAAATATACTTTCGTACTATATAAGTAAATTAAATAAATATTAAAAAAAAAAACGATACCTATGGTATTTTTAAAGATGGTACGTAAATAACTTAGCAATAAGAAAATTGTAACTATCATGTTTGAATATACCATATTGATATAATATTGGTTATTAAATTTCCGCAAGTATGATATCGATTTTAACATTTTTCTGTTATGTCCTTTAATGTTCATGTCATGTAATTCCATTTCCATTCCCATATGTAATTCCCACGTCCTTTATTTTATTTTATTTTATTTTCATTTATTGGTTTTCTTACAGCCATATAATTAATCAATCTTGAAAAAAAACAATAATTTATGTACAGAGTTTTGGGACAATTACAAGAAAACACATATATACAATCGATAAAAAAATAAGAAAAAACATGTCCAATAGTGAGTTTGTGTGAGTGTGTGTATTTGTGTGTTTATTTATTTATTTATTTATTTTAAAACAATCTTAAAAATTTTCCATTGAATTTAAAAATTTACTTTAACATACATTAATAGCGAATGGAGAGGGTGGAGGGGAATGTGGGACGGGAGTAGAAGGGAAGATATAATGTACAAATTAGTTTGGGTGCGGTAGTGTAAATATTGTTTGTTTTTTGTTTCTTATTGTTGCGTTGAAAATGTCAATGTGGTGATAGTTTGTGTTAAATGAATTTGTGGATCTGTACATAAAGGATACTTTAGTTCCTTTAATGCCAATTGCTACGTCAAATATACATGGTGTATTTTTATTGCAGCCTTACCCCCCAAGACCGGGGCAGCCGTCCACCCCGAACGCACATGATCCAGAATCGGTAAGTTTTATATTTATATCTCTATTTTAATATGTTAGCGTGTTATAAGATTTAGGCTTTTTGATTAAAACTTTGGTCATAAACAAAAATTCTTCGATTAAGCACTAGTTTTTAATCCCTTAAATATTGCTGTATAAATTTCATCATCGCCATCGCTTTTGAAAACGTAGTTTTGAGAAAAATACGTTTGAATTTGAAGTTAAACCTTCTAACGATGTGCAAGTTCCGTTCGAAATCGACTTTTGACGATCTTTATTAGATCGACGAAGTTCTCTTGAACCTTTTTTTTTTACTATTTCGTCCTATTATGTATATTTTTTTAAATTATTTTACATGAACACATAATTATCGACTGCTGAGTTTTACTGGCATTGAAATACTGACGGTAAATCTAAATTTCAGTTACCCTGAAGGGTCTTAAATAGAAATATAAAGAAGAAATTAAATTAAAATATAATTTTAAAAAAAGCTACAAATACAAGCTGGTACTTTGTCTTCTCAACATCTACACTCGAAAAATACACACGCATCTCGATTTTATTTTTTAGCCTTTTTAAATAAGTAATTTTTGATAGAATAAAAGTTGCGCTTGTTAAAAACTCAACTGCCACGTACCGGCAAGAGTTGAGAGGCATGCATAGTAAATTGCTAATGCTAAAGGTACTAATGCCTCCAATTTACTTTGGTTACTTATACTCCGCACAATTTTTCGCTGCATCATCATGGATATTAACTCCCTATCCCTATTATCTCTAAGAAGTTGGTGATCAGATTTTCATGGCATTCGAAGAATTCTTTCACGCGGCCACATTTCAAAAGTTTCTAGGCGATTCATGGTATCAAGCCGTATATATCAAATGTAGCGCCAAATTTAGATTGTCATTGCGAAAAAACTATCCCCGTTTCACGCGCGACTTAATTCCAGACCTAACTTTATCGGTATTCAGATCGCCTGAAATTGCAAACATGTTGCCAAGATATTCAGAACTCTGTAGTCTAACTGGGTAATTTCTCGTATAGGTGGAATAGACACCGCACCGTACGTGTTCCGACTTAACTTTTGCGTATATAAGATACAATATATTTGTGACGTTATGTATATGTTATGACGAGATTTTGTGAGAATCGAAGTAAACACTTTTTGGGCTAGATTCGGTATGTCCCTGTGATGTATTGTATAATGACATATCGAATCCACTCTCCGTTATTATATAATTATAGGGATATTACGAATAATAGGTGGGTTGTCGCGTCACCGGCGCCAGTACGGAAGCCCAGATCGCTGCTTATAATAACTAGGGAATGCAATCCCGAGTCGGAATTGCCCTTTCGGGATCCCTCGAGATTAGAATTTCCAATCCCGCGGGATCCTTACGGATCGGGATCCCGAATACTTTTGTGTTTTTTTGTCGTTTATTGAGCTGAATAGCAATTAACGACAATGCCTTGCATTTTTGTATCAGCAATTTTAATAAAATGCTCATTATTAATCATCACATTAAAGTTTTTGTAGGCGTTTTTCCAAGCATCAATCAGTCAATATAGTAGGGTAAAAACTACTAACTACTAATAGTTTTTATTACTATGTTAGGTTGATAAAATACAGCAAATATTATTCAAAGCAATTTTTTCATTATTTGAATGTGTCATGAACATAAGTTTTAAGTACTTACTAAAAGCTCTATAGACCTATACAATTAAACATACAAAACACAAAAAATGCTGATCAATCCCGATAATCCTGATAATCTCGTCCGATTTTTCGGTTCGGGATTGATCTTGTATATGCCTCGAGATCTCGCCGGATCCCGATCGGATCGGGATTGCATTCCCTACTAATAACTACTTTGATAAGATCAAGATTCTTCAAATACAATAAAATAAACGAATGTTATATACAATATTTATCTCGCTTATGTCTGATTCAAGACGCAGTACCAAGTTCTTTTATTTGATCGTCTGGATAAGTTATGCCATCAGTGATATCATCTTCCAATCGAAGGTTGGAGAATTTTTCACCGTCTATTTCACCTAA
>JADDOH010006945.1:0-19829 GCA_016648135.1 Agrypnia vestita | reverse complement strand
GGAGTATTGTAAGCCAGTCGGCAATCTGGCATTTGACCCATTAACGGCGGTTGCGGCTGGCTTTTTCTGTTTCGGCACGCTTGGCATTCATATTTCACCCGGCGCACTGTGGGTCTCAATTTTAAAATATAAAAATTCTCCCGCACATCTGCCACAGTTTTCTCAGTGCCCGGGTGATTTTCCTTCTCATGATAATGCCTTATCATCAAGCGGGCATACGGGTGAGAGCCGTCCAATACTACCGGCGCCCTCAAGCCGGCCGGTATTTCATGCACCGCGGTTTGCTCGAGCCGCGAGCCCATCCTTATAACTCCATATTCATCCAGGCGCGGCGTCAGTGGATACAGCCGGCTGGTCCTTGGGACGGCTCCACCGCGGTGCAAAATTTTTATTTCTGTGCCGAACGCCTCCGCCTGAGAATGCAATATCCATGCGCGCTCGGCTGCTATTCTTTCACCGCAGGTGACATCTCGGCCGGGCCGCTCTTCAGCGCGGCGGCGGCAATTCCAAATGAAGCGCCTTATCCATGCCGCGGTGCGCACCAATTTTGTCCAAGATGAGAAGCGTCTTATATCGGGCAATGCTCCCCCCGTGGGCGTTCCTCTGGTCACCAAAACAACATCTGCTCTTTTTTCCAGTACCGTGTTATCTGGTTGCCGCCGGCGGCTCTCTTGCGGCCACGCCGACTCTCCCCGGTGTAGAAAGTCAGGGCCGCTGAACCACATACCATCAGCGGCCAAATCTGGGAGTTCGCCGTCCCGTGTCCCAATATCAGCGGGATTATGTTTAGTGGGGACCCATCTCCAATCGGCGATTTTCGTCCATTCATCAATCTCTCCCAGCCGGTTAGCGACAAAAGTCGAATACGCCCGGGGGTCGGTCCGCAACCAGCATAACACCGTGGTGGAATCGGTCCACAGTACGTACGGGCTATTTTACAGCGGTACTCTTTTTTCACAGCCGCCGACAGTCGCGCGGCGATAAGTGCCGCTTGCAGCTCTAGCCTCGGTATTGACAGCGGTTTTAGCGGTGCCACCTTACATTTTGCCGAGATGAAGGCTACGGAATGGCCACCCTCTCCTGTCTCGAAAAAATAGGCCACCGCGCAGCTCGCTTTTTCTGAGGCGTCGCAAAACACATGAAGCGCGACTTCACTATCGCGGCGGGATATGCACGGGCGCGCGATTTCACATTTCACATTCCTTATTAGCTCGCACCACGCGTACCATTTATCGGCGTGCTCGGGTTGTATTCTCTCTTCCCATCCAATTTTAGAGCGCCATACATCCTGTAATAGGATTTTTGACCTTATTAGTATGCAGGCCAAAAATCCGATGGGGTCAAATATTTTCATTACGGCGCTCAATATTTGTCTCTTTGTCGGGCGGCCAGCCTCCGTTATTTCTGGCAAGTTCACAAATTGAAAAACAAATTTGTCGGAGGCCGGCTCCCATGCAATAAATTAGAAATAATTGCGCCGCTTGGTCGGCCTCTCGGATTTTTATGCGCAAAAACATTTCTTTTACATCGGCTGCCAGTGCCACTTTTCCTTCCCGGAACCGGAACACACTGCCTAGAAGTGAACTCAGCAGGTCCGGCCCCGTCAATAGCATATCATTCAGTGATATTCCTCGGCACTTACTCGCGGCATCAAATACTATACGTATTTTGCCGGGCTTGTTTGGGTTAAAGACTGCAAAATGCGGCAAGTAAAACTTAAATTTCAGCGCTTTTTCTTCGGCGGGTGACAAGGCGCGGGCGTAATCTTTCTCAAAATACTCATTTATTTTCGCCCTGTACGCCGTCGCATATGCAGTATCTTTTTCCATTTTTCTTTCAATCCCCGCCAGGCGGTTGGCGGCGCACTGGCGGCTGTCTGGGAAATTAATATCATCCATCTTCCAAAGAAGGCCCGTTTCCCATTGCCCGGTAGGTAATTGCCGCGTAGTGGCCTTCATAATAGCGGCGGCGCGGGCGTCCTCTCTATTGACGCGGGCCGCGGCAGTGATCCCCAGTGAATCCACTGCAAAATGCGCCCTTATCAGCGCCTCCAGATCGTTATCGGTCGCCGGAACCGTGGCGCCGGAGAGCGCCAAAACCGTCGCGGTGCCGGCGGGTGGCCGGCGGCCAAGCTCGCCGTGTGTGGTCCATCCCAGGGCTGTGCGGGAGCGCAATCCGCCGGTAGGTATTTCAGTCACCTCCCGGGTGACGATCAAATGCGCGTGGTCCTGGCCTATCAATATTCGCGGCTCCACTTCATTAAATTCCGCGCACTTTCCACCAACACACGCGCGTTCTGGGTCATTTTCAATTTTATTTTTATTTTTATTTTTATTTTTTTCTTGGCACTCGCATTTTTTTAGCACTTTTTGCGCGGGCAGAGCGAGCTGTTTGACTGTGCTCGCCCGCATTTCATATGCAGCCTCACTCCCCCGCACTGTGAGATTTACATCTTGGGACCGGTCGTCTGAGGAACACATTCCATTTGCGCCGTGAATTCTAAGTCCGCGCACCGGTCCGCGGGCCCCGACGGCGCTGGCCACTGTTTCATCGACGAGAGTGACGGTCGAACCCTCATCGAGAAGCGCGTAAATTTTCACTTGGCCTCGGGGCCCACTCACAGTCACCCACAAAACTTTTAACAGTACGGCATATCGCCCATTGTCCAATTTTGCGTGCCCCACTGTATTATCGCGGGGCGCCGTAACATTCGTCGCGGGGGTGGTAGTAGGGGCGGCCGCGGCGGCGCCGCTTGACCCGCGCGGTGGCGCGCTTCGCGGGGCGCCTCGCCCGCCTCGCCGATGTTGATCGCGGCCACGCCCGCCTCGCCCGCCGCGCCCGGATCGATGTTCTTCAGCGGCTTGGGGCGGGCGGCGATTTTCCTCTAAGTGCAGCGAGTGGTGGTGTGGTGCTCGGCATCCATTTTCGCCGCACCGCTTGGCCTTGCAGTTAGGCAACATATGCCCCCTTGTTAGGCAATTAAAGCAGACAGCGGCCCGCCTTGCCAATGTCCATCTCTCCCGTACTGATTTATTCCAATACGCCCTACAATCCAGCAGGGCGTGATTTGCCATATGGCAGGCGCAGCATCTGGCGGCGCTTGTTGACGGTCTACTTTCTTCACCGTCTTCCGTCAATTGGTGAACTTGACCGCTTCGGCGGGCGGTCATCTTCTGGCTCGCTTTTGGCCTACATCCGGCGTACGGCGCCATGTCCAATATGTCGACCAGCCAGTCCGATAAGTCCTTTATTGTAATGTTGGTTGGTCCGCCTCTCCTTGAGTTCAGCCACATTAATTTCGCCGACATGGGAAGCTTGCCGACCATTTCTGTAAGTAGCTGCGGTGACGTTAGGTATTTCCGATCAAAGCCATGCGCGGTCGCCACCACATTTCTGATGGCTATAGCATAATCGGTCAGCGCGTCTATCGGCGAATCTTCAGTGATCCGTGGGTGGCGGCGGACTCTTTCCAGCATGCTATCAATAATGTCCTCGGAATTGCCGAAGCGGTTTTTCAGTGTCCGCATAATTTCCTCCAAATTCTGTGGGTCCACTAGAAGCGGCGGGACTGCTTCGCGCGCTCGTCCTTTCAGCGCCGTTTGTAGGCGCATAATATTTTCAGGCGGCGACAATCCACATAAAACTGACGACTGCTCATACTGCGCCAGGAAAGTCGGCCACTCGAAGGGGTCTCCAGAAAAATGCGGCAATTCTTTGACCCCTGATTGTCGCGCCAAAATTGCTGAAACCGGCGCCTCTCCCGCAGTAGGTTGTGAGCGGTTGCTGTTGGCCTGGCGTGAATTGAGCGCCTCTTCAATCAGTGAGTTGACCATCCGTCTTTGTTCCGGATGGCTCAGGACCCAATCTCTCGTAAATGTGCTCGGTTCTGGACAACGGCCCCGCTGTCCAGATCGGTCTGATGACACAATCGCGTACTCCTCCATGACGTCATCGGCCGCGGCAACTGGTGGGCGGCGGGTGGTGACGTCATCGGCCGCGACAACTGGTGAGCGGCGAGTGGTGACGTCATGGGCTGCGACGACTGGTAGGCAGCGAGTGGTGACGTCATCGGTCGCGACCACTGGTGGGCGGCGGGTGGTGACGTCATCGGTGGCGGCTGGTGTCGGCCGCTTGGGTGTGACATCATCAGCGGCGACCGAGGCTGGTCGCTTGGATGCCGCCCTGGTCGGTTGCCTCTTTGCAGGCGACACATTTGCAGCTTCGGATGCGTCTGCCTTTGCTGAGCAGATCCGGATGAGCGCCTGCGCGTGCTCTCGCTGGAGTTCTCGTATGAGCTGCTGTTGGCGCCGGATCTCCGCCGCTTGCCGGCGGACGGTGTCCTCCGTGGATGTCGTGGAGGCCCGGTCCACTTCAGAACCGGCTCGTTCCGGTGCCACAGGCTCGTCCTGGTCGTGGTCTCCCCCAACAGAGTGTCTCGATCCCTCTTGAGACATGGTTGTCGTCAGCGAAGCTCAGATCTCCGGCTCGAACAGGACCAAAATGTTCCGGATGGGAACACCTTTTTTATGCGGCTCAGTAGTCTTCGCTGGTGGGGCAGAGATCGCCACCAGAATTTGCAGTGAAGCTCGTAGTCCGTGGATATGCCAGAAGTCAACCGCCGAAGTAGTGCTTTTATCGTATTAAAGTCGAAGAAAAAATCCGAAGCGAAGTCCAAGTCAGAAAGCAGTGGTCACAAAAATCCAAGAAAGCAGAGTCCAAAGGAGGTGAGCAGGGTCAGAAAGAAAAGGCAGCAAGAAGATTGTCCAAATAGCGGTTCTCGTACCAACGCGGGTGGCGTATCTGTGGTACCCGCTCAAAAAATGCATTTTATTTATACCAAATTCAAAATTTCACAAGATTGCGTCATAGCATATTACAGAAACCAATGAGATTGCGTAATTCTGGGAAGGCGCCGCAGCGCTCCCAGCGGCCGAGCGGTTAACTACGTCATTCGCGGTTGCACAATTTCACCGCGCGGCAGATTTCATATGACAGATACAAATTAATTCATAAAAAATGCATTTTAGCTCCCAAGAGACTAATACTGTGTTATTTTGTAATAACAGACCTAGCAGATGATAATAACACAGTTATTTGGACGTGCTGGGTCATACAAGGCCCAAAAAACTAAAATTAAATTCGCCACAAACGGCTCAAATTTTCAAAAATTCATAAAAAATCAAAAACAGCAGTTTTACAAGTTTTGCTATGACAAATGTAATTTGCGCATGCACGCGCTCATTTTAACAGTAATTCCAAATATTTCAGGTAAATATTTACTGAGTTATAGGCATTCAAAAAAGCGCCAAAAACCAATTTCTTTATTTCACTCTCAGGCGCGCCTATATCATTCCACATGTATAAAAATACATTTTCCAGACAGGCATTCAGATCAGGAATGCAATGACACTACATAAGTAGGAATTCGTCCACGGTAAGCCGCTCTGATTGTCGATAAAAAATTCAACTTTTTAATATTCTCCACGGCGAGCCGTGTGCGCGAGCTTACCGCGACGTGGGCCCGCAAACAGGCGTCTACCGTTTCCAAATCGAGAACAATACAAAATTTTTCTCACGGTCTTCCAGTACTCATTCATTTCATGCTGACCATCTCCACGATGGCGCCCGGTGCAGGCCTTCGGGCCCCCGTGGAGGGTATCCCATATACGCATCTCAGACGGGGGCTCGGATTTGAGTACTAGGCGTTAGAAGTTATAGCCGGTCAGGTAAGTTTGTAAAATCTCTGAATATTCAAAAAACATTTATTTGCCCGTCGGCGGATTCAACGGCGGAAAGAAAGAGACGAGACCCTCTGCAGCGAGACTCGTATCCCGTGTTGGCGAATATTGCGTGCCACACTCATGCCCATTTAGTGTTGGCGAACATCGCGGGTACCGCGTGCCACACACATACTTTACTTTGGGGCGTTACATCGCGGAAGAATCCCTTCGGCTCAAACTTCTAACCTTGGTCCACGCACCAACAGGTGCCAAATAAAAAATTATTTATTTCCATTTTATTCATAAAAATTCATAAAATTCCAATACATTTTTCTCATCAGAGATTCAACATAAGGCACATGACAATATTGCATACAAAAAGGGCGCCAAGCGCTGCTTCCTACAAGACATCAACATATTATAAAAATATTTTCATAACATATACAAATTCCACACATATTTGTATCGACACTTGTAGCTGGAAATAACATCGGCAGCCAAACAGGCTGCATTTTTCATATTCATTCAACAAAGGGCCAATCTCCGGGCTAGTGTCCGGGCGATGTTGTTCTACAGCTAGTTGGAAGCAGTATGCGCGCGCGGCCCCCCTCCAGTCGCGGCAACAGCCGCTGGGCACTGACTTGCGCGCGCTCCGAGCGGCAACCCGATTTTCAGTAGCGGCATACACGCCTCGTCTCCAATGCAATTTTCTGTATGTAGCGGCTGATTTATTGTGGACACGCGCCGCTCATAGTGGTCATGTTATGTTCTCATTTTTTACATGGCTCAACCCTGTCCGTTCCATATAGAAAGAAGTATATAAAACAATATGTAAAAGCCTATAATGTGCGTAAACAAATAAATAATAAAATATTTATTTTTACATATAAGCACAAGTAGCGGTTTTACTTTCCCCGAAACTATATTCCTTCAAACTTCTTTAAATTTTAAAAATTAACGTAATAAAAATAGCCAACGGTTGAGCCGTCGAGCAGCGTCGCGTCGAACCGTAGACAGTTGACCATTGTCCCGATGTTTAGGTAGAACGTCCGCGTAACGAAGTTGACGAATTCAACTAGTTGATCGTCTCGTCGATGGACAGACGTGGACGGTCTCGTTTCGTCGACGGTAAATACGTCGACGACCCATCACTATTTATAACATCCTTTATTATTTCTTCACCAACAGCAATAGAAAACTTTTGTTTTTTTTTAATTAAAATTATACAGTAAAACCCCTTTAATTCGAACCCCGATAATTCGAAATTCGCCATAATTCGAAATTTTTAAAAATTGTAAGTCCCAAATTGTGAATCATAGTAAATTAACCCCGATAATTCGTAATTCGAAATATTTTTTAGCCCCTTGCGCCGCAAATCAATACATTTTAGTTCGCGTAATTCGAATTTTTTTTGTATATAATATATCAATATCGGTATCGGTATAATATATATATTGAATATGTCAATATCGGGTACTTTGAAATGTCGCGATCTTTGTATTAGCATAATAAACATTGCGTTTTCGAAATGATTTCTTGAAATATGAAAAACAGACATTTTTCACAAAATTAATGACTTTTTCATGAATTTTACGATTCTTGGCATATTTCGCAATCAATTCACGGTACTTTTTTTTTTTTTTTTTGTTTTGGGGAAAATTAACAGCAAAATAACAATCTTAAAAATATGAAATAATGGTTTTTACAATTATGCCAATTACAAATTTTCCACTGAATATAAAAATTTTCTTTAACTTACTTTAATAGCGAGTGGAGAGGGTGGAGGGGAATGTGGGACGGGAATACTTTATGAAATGGCCCTTTTTTATACATATTGTGTCGCGATCCCTAAAATTGGGGAATCCTGTGTATACTTCAGTTGGCTGCCTTGATATGCGCGGATAGTTTAGTTTGCGGCATTTGCGCTAATCCTCATACCTAAACGCGTTTTAAATTATTTTTCGTGTTTTTAAATTTGTCTTTAGTTCGATTGTTTTCTAATCACTGTGTGTTTGTGTTATTAAAATATTAAATTTTCTTTGTAAGATGTTTTTAGTGACTTATCTTATTGTTTTACGTATTTATTGACAATTGTTTTTCTAGTAACCGTGCATTGTTGGTTTGAGCCAGAAAAAAGGAGGAATCAGAAAGTTAAACTCGTTTGGAGATTGAAGAAGCGTTCCATAAATTCAGGTATAATAAACATTTTTGATTATGGAAAAAAAAGGTTTTTTCGCAAGTGAGAACAGCAAGTATGTCAAACGCGATCTTTGCCGCGATCAACATAATAAATATTGCGTTTTCAAAGTGATTTATTTAAATATAAACATAAAATTAACTGTTTTTAAGAGTTTTAGGATTTTTGGCGAATTTCACAATCGCACTGCGATTTTTTTTTTGTACCTAAAATTTCGAATTAACGTGGGCCCCTATAATTCGAAATTCATTTTTTGGGTCCCTTGAATTTCGAATTAACGAGATTTTACTGTACCATAGCTTAGTGTTTTATAACATAATTTATTATTTCTTCACTACCAGCGACAGAAATAAAATTTTCTTTCATTTTATTCTTTACAAATTATAATTATACAGTTGCCTGTTGTTCATGACATTCTTCATTATTTTATCAGCAAAAAAACTTTACACTGTTTTACAAAATATTAATATTCTTTACTTATTGGTCCAGAACATTTAGTTATTATTTTTTTCTTCATGACCAGCAATAAAAGAACTTGTTCTTTTCATCTTCACAAAATACGTCTATGAAAACCAATAAATAGTACCTGATTCTAACCTAGGATGTACTCTTTCATTTTTGATATGTCACCTTGAGCACTCTAAAGTAAAATAACCAAGCAGACTCCGAAGGAAACACCACGAATTTTGACTTTTGTCTAGCCGGTACAACAATGGCCTGGGGCGTCTCCATTCCGCCATAGGGGTTATAATGAAGATGCACCCCGAGATGAAGATGAAGATGCACCCCAGGATCCACCGTTGTAATATATTGCAAACAAAAATTATTACAAGTGAAAAGCAGGGAACATTACATTTTACAAGCAGTTGAGCGATTGGTTATCGTTGATTGCTTGCTGCTAGGCCCTGCGGTTGCACTTCTACCTGAACCAGTATTTATCCATGGACAATTATATGTCGGTTGCTCGAGGGTACGTTCACAGTCTGCATTGCAGATTCAAATTGTTGATAATTGTATTAGTCGTTTTTATTACCCGCTGGGTCCTAAAGAATAAGAAGGGGGAGGGATAAAGGGGGTATGACACAGAGCACAGCCTGCTTCCATACATTGGGAAAATTCTCCGCTTTTTACAGGGAGTCGAGTCTAAAAGTCAAATTTCGAAAAGATAGTCCTCGGATCCTGGATTTTCCGACTTTTTAGTGATCCAATCCAATGTCGGAAAATTCATCTCGGAAAAAACACTCGCGTCCACTAACCACTGTAGTATCACCGTATACTAGGTATATACTTATACCTTAAACTACATAGAAGTCAAAATACCTATAGTCACTAATAAGCTTATACCTAGCAAAAGTCAAAATACCTATACACAAATTAAATCAAATAAAGTAAATAAACTGTTCACTGACGTAACTTTAAAAAAATGACCGAGCGCGGAGTTACACCTGGGAGGCGGTCATAGTCCATCTGAGACATGTAAGGTTCCTTACTGAATAGAGGCCCTGAAGAACAGACTCACCCCGGTGGAAAGGGTCATCGAAGGCTGTTGCCGGTGGGAGACTACCAAAGGATATTTATATATAAATTTAAGTCAGATCGGATAAACGGTACAGATTGCATGGAAAATATATAAGGGGAAGGGTAAAGGAGGAGGGAGGATATGTCACTTATGTTATCCGCCGGGTCTGAAATGATGAGTATACAAAATTTGAATCAAATTCGGTAAAATAGTACATATTTGCATGAAATATATATCAGAAAGAGGGGTGAGTAAAGGGGAGGGGATAAATGTCGTTTTTATTGGTCCCTTGACTTTCAAATTAACAAGGTTTTACTGTATTTGGTTTAGAAACCTCCAAGAGAATGCAACTTGTGCAGAGTTGCTGCTGTATTCTAGCCACAGGCCCGACTTTCATGAAATAATGTGGAAGCTCTGCGTAACAATCCTTTCCAGGCACTTATAGTGTAACCAGAGCTTGTAAGTATCCATACTAAGAACAATTGAAAAATTAAGTTTTTCACCTGCTTACTGCATCCACAAAAACAGCTTGATAAAATATTTGCATAAATACTTACATAGTTGCCTGCTGTGCTGTTTTATATCATCATTACCCTCATCGACTTTCACTGAAAATATGGCCAAGGTATCAACCACTACTCTGGAGGAATAATGTGAAGCTCTTTTCATATTCTAATGCAATTATAACTAATTTGCTGGCGTTTTTTAATTGTCTTGTAGGGTTTGATATAATATAAATATAATAATAAATTAACTAATCATTTTTTATATTCACTCTAATGTATTTTATATCAATATTATAATGGCAGTCATATGATTATAAATATGTTTTAATATAATGACACACAAATGATAAAAATAGTAATATTTAAAATAACTATTTTTGTCACAATTACAAATATAAAATCAATCATAATTAAGTTTAATGAAACACAATAGTGTTTACAAACTATGTTTTGATATTTTAATCTTTTTTTTTGTATGTAAAATAACATCACAGAAAGTAAAATTACTTCAAAATATGTACATATGTATAACTTAAAGTACAAAACCTACATATCGTCGCTGTATATATATTAAAGCCTATTTGACGTTTAGTACATTCTGAGATAAACTAATAAAACTGTTTTAAAAAATAATTGCATAGACTAGATTTATAAAAATATTATAAATAATTATAAATAACAGGATGCTTAGACATTCCTAAACATAACAAAACAACCACACAACACCATTACACATATCTAGGTGTCAAATATTTCAATAACTTACCAATGAATATTAGAACTGAAGAACACTATACAAAATTCAAGAAACGCATAAAACAAATAGAATATACATAATTAAAACAAAAAATAGTTAGAATTATAAAAAGTAACAATACTCCGAAATAATTAGTATACTTAGTCACTAATATTTATCTTATGTTTGTATTTCTCTACACTGTTCCATTATTAACTTGTACATACTTATTCATTCATGCTCCTATGTATCATACTCCTGTCCCCAAACAAAAGTATGTATTACTTTACTGGGGACAGTTAAAAATGTATAAAAAAATGTAATATTCAATGTAAAATGTTTGTAATATTTTTATTTTCAATAAAGAAATTTCAATATAAAAAATAAATAAAAATTACTAGGTAAACTTTTCAGATGAACAGCACTGTATTTTTTACTATAATATGTCCATTATTTATACCAAAAATTGACATTTTGTCATGTTTTGGGCACATAGGTTTAATTCTTTGCATACTTTCGGATTGCTTTCGGCACATAGGATTTATTCTATACTGACTCATGGCCAGTTGTAAGTTGTAAGTTGTGTATGGAGAAAATATTATGTAGCTATTACTGACAAGCTGAAGGTGATATGTAATGACTTTAGCTTAGGTTACTATAGAAAGTATGTTCTGCAGGGGTGGGCAAAGTTTTCATCGATGATATCAAAGTCACTGGCTTTTAGCTGATGAACCTATGTCGATAAAAATGTTTACATCATATTTGTAACTAAGAGTTAAAGAATCGTAATCAAAAAAGGATGATGATCCTGATCGCTTTAAGCTCTCATAAGTGCTTTGGATTTTGTAAGATGAAGGAGTTCATAGTAAAGCCTCAAGGAATGCAACATGATCAGCCATGTGTGTTTGGGGAAGGCTTTGCCTTTCCCCTGAATAATCCAACTTGTACTGGATATTTCACAGGCGGGTAATGTAGTCCGAAGGAGAGTATATCGGCGGCTTTAAGAAGTGCACTAAGATGGATTGTATATAATCGGCCTCCATTATTGTCTTTTTCAAGTATAATTCTCAAGTTTAACTCCACAGTGGCTGAAGCGGCTTTGTAATGGTCACTGAGAGCACGAGTTTTCTGTTCTGGTAATTGCAACCATCAGATATCAGTATAATAGTAGTGTAATTTTTTTGGTACGCTTTGTACCTACATAATCTGGTATGCAGCTCGTCAGTTTGTCGGTTGTCACTCCCCAATGCCACGTGTACAACTACCATCTGCATTATTTAAAACATAAATAGTGAAATTATGCAACTGTAGCACTGGTTTGCAATATACCGCAAACGCTAACAATATAGGACATAGCAGAATGCTTTGCAAGTCCATTGTCAAAACCAAAAACTGCTGGAAGTGTCTTTTGCTGCTTGCTTCTTTGCCTCTTTTTCCTGTTCTTTTTTCTACGTGCTGTTCGCATTGAATTTGACTAACGCTGCCACATTAGTAACCTACAAAGTGTCACGTTGGTCTTTCCGAGACCTGTGAATTGACCTTTTCACGTTTTACTTCTGTAAATTAATTCCTGCCCGCAATAGCCAAACTTTTATCAATGCAACATGTATTTCACTAACAGCATGTATTGCAGAGACAGGAATGAAAACTCAACATATCACCTGTTTGACTTAGCCCTGCAATACTGGATTGGGATTATTGGCAGAAGATTTTGCCATATTCTTACGTTTGTCTCTGTGCCATTATTAATGTCAATTTTCTTTAATAGAACTGCAGGAATAATATTTTCATCATTGTATGATGCTTCCTCTATTGTTGGCATTTTCCGTCTTTTAAAAATGTTATTTCCAATACACAGGGTATTGAATAAAATTTTCTTCCAGATTGTATAGTTTTCTCCAGCATTGTTTAATAAGAACACATTGTGTAAGGATTTTTTTTTCATTCATTAGCATGTTGTTACGATGCTTCCTTATACATGGAGTTTAAATAAATCATAAATCTTTTTCTCATGTTTTTAACGCCCAAAGGTAAGAAAAGTTTATGACTGTCTGCTCTATAATAGACTTACATAAATAAGAGTTCTTCAAACTTATCTTCGACATCTCATATGACATTTACGTAAAATCTTCTTTTGGTGAAAGTAAACGTTTCGTTTTGTGTATTGATTTGCAAAAAACTTATCAATGTAATATGATTAACTTTTCCATCATTCAAACAACACACAAAATGGTAACAAACGCGAACTGTCAAAATCACCGCAGTCTATAATATATCCTATGTGCTAAAAAGAGCAAAGACAAACACATTCAAAACATCTCATGTGACACTCGTCACATAAGATTAATTCAGATGCATGATTTAGGATGCTCGCACAAAGGCTTTACTTATAGCTCTCATTTAGTAGTAAGGCCTAGTAAATTATTTTCACACAGGCTTTTTTGTAGATGATAGAGAAAAAAAATATGCGTCGAATGGTATCAATAACTCATTTTCACCAAAAACTTCACATATGCTTTATTATATATACAGCGACGATATGTGAAAGAGTCGCCCAATTGAAAGAAATTCAAAAGAAAGTAAATGCTTCTGATAACAAAAAAATGTAGTGAATGCTGACTGTATTTCCATATTGTATATAATGTATGTAATAATTGTATATTTAGTTGAAATTAAATATCAATTAAATTATCATTATGGCTGCATGGCTAAAAATAACCAATGACCAAATACAAATATTAAATCAATTGCAAACTGATAGTACGTGATGTCTAACAATTTCTCAGCAGTTAAACCAGTAGCACTCTGCCTAGATTGGAAACAAAAAGAGTTAAGTTTTTTATTTTACTTTATTACTAAGTTGCTATTTCAAAATGATGATCACTAGATGGCTATGTAAGTTAAAGTAGGATTCACACTTATTTGATGTCAACTGTTCCCAATGAAACAAAATCATAATTAAACTATATACATATATAATACATTTACAATAAATAATGGTGAATATTTTTACTCTTTGAGTTTCAATGAGAAGCTGGAGTTTTCTTTCATATAAAAGGGGGGTAAATAAGTTATGACAGGGTGGATCACTTCCAGCAATAAAGCAACCATTATTTATTTTCGCAAATAAAATTATGCTGAAAAAAATAAACATAATGTCTGTAGGATAACGACAAAATAAACAGATGTTGGACCAAACTACATCACATCTAAAAAAGTACAGTACAGTACAGTTTTAAAAATGTGCACATAACATTTGTATACAATCACTGTAGAATAAGGAAGGCCTCTTTGTGACAAGTGATGTTAATTGGCTCTAGACTAACAAAAAAATATTATTCATCAATTAGAAATTTTTATAATGCTGCTGGTTCATTACAGGTACCGTATAAACATAGTTATGCAGAAAGCAGCCAGCCCCAGTTAAGTCAAGCTGTGGAAAAAGAGCTTTTGTAATAAGCATGAATAATCAAATTTACACAACTCGAGTGCTTTTTACCTTTAAAATGATAAAACAGTATAAAGTTACCAAATATTTATTTAAATTGTGGACTAGTTGCTTCCTGCAAAACTACTTTCATTATCATGCGATAATAGGGTAATTTCACATTTTACAGATATCTATGAAAATATATTAAATAGATTCAGAAAAATAAATTATATTTTGTAACCCAATATGGATGGTGCGGGATAATGTTTGCATTCATAATTTTTGTAATAAAATCTTAAAAAATACAATTCCATTAAAACGCGATATGATTGGTCATGACATTGTTTAGCAAGAATTATAAATAAACCATATGTGATCTATTGTATTTGCCCCTGTAATTTGTTTATTTTCTGTGGTCACTGTTCGTCTTCGCTTGTTTTTACTCGTGTTTGCATGGTTTTTAGACAGATTTTGCTGTATTTGTGACCTATTTTAATAAATCTAACTATAATAATAAAATGATGATGGATTTTCACAAGGAAAATCCGATAACTTACCGAAAATTGATGTCTTAATGATGGATTCATTTTTCAGTTTTCAGAAATGAATTTTTACAATTGGGTACCATACAATATCTACAAAACTTTTTCCAACATTATGGACGCACTATACAAAAAAAGCCGGCTTGTTTTGTAAAAACACGAATGAACGTCGAAATACGCAAATGTGCTGCTACATGTTAAACTTCAGATTGACATAAAAATTGATGCCTAACGTCGCTTGCTAATGTTTATGTTTAGACCATAGTGTCCGCCAGTGGAATTAATTTTACTGAGCAGTTGTTTCAGGCTTAACACTATCTGCCAGCAATACAGTGTCATCAGCATATCGGATGTCGTTGATAGCCAGTTTATGGTTTTTAGCCGAGAGAATCATCCAAATGTGTGCCTTCATTTAAAGGGTGTCAACATTGAGAGAGTAAAACAGTTTAAATATTTGGGCAGTATTATTACTGACAATCTGGACCCTGATACGGAGAACAAATGCAGAATAGAGACAGCCCGTGCATCTTTTAATAAGATGAAAAGTCTACTCTGTAATGACGACTTAAACTTGAAGCTCAGACAGAGGTCGATCAAATGCTATGTATGGTCAGTTCTACTTTACAGTGTTGAAGCATGGACGCTAAAGGTGAATACTCTAAATCGCCTAGAGGCGTTCGAAATGTGGATACATCGTAAAATGTTTAGGATATCTTGGACTGACATGACTAGTAATACTGAAGTTTTACGTAGAGCAAATATAAACGGACAGTTACTTGACACAGTAAAACTCCGTAAAATTTCATACTGGTCATATAATGAGAGGCGAAAAGTACTCCATCCTTCAGCTCGTCATGAAAGGGATAATTGAGGGTCGCAGAGAGGTCGGAAGGCGGCGGCACTCTTGGCTTTGAAACATCCGAGAGTGAACCGGGATAAGAAGCGTGGAAGAGCTGTTCCGCACTGCCCTGGACAGGGAAACTTTCTCCCAGATGATCGCCGACGTTGGGGGGACCCGACAGGGCACATGAAGAAGAAGAAGAACGTCGCTTGCGAAAATTAGCATTTTGGCGGGAGTTTAAAATCATGATTTTCAAAATTATTTTTTAATGTTAATTGTAATAGATCTGATGGACGTATGTCGCGATGCATGAAAGAGACAGAATGTGAAAGAGAGTGCAAATGTTTATAAGGTTTATCGAGACAGGGCTTTTTGACATCTGGAGACGACTGCTGTGGACTTTGTACAAGATTACCGTATCACTGTTAAGCGAACTGTATTGTTACCCAAAATAAAGATCCAACTGTACCAGCATCTTTTATTGAAGACTCCAGACATCACAAGTGGAGCAGCTGTTTATCACATTAATATACATATTTTAAAAAATCTTTTTCATAAAGGTATTTTCTAAACCAAAGTTAAGATTTTTCTATTTAAAAAAAAATGTGAAATCACCCTATTGGCATAATTTCATGCATAATAATGGATTCTCCCATATTAATGAATGACCTTTCCAGTCAAAGATTACACATTTTAAAACAAAGTAAGGTATACTTTTTTGTAATATGCGAATATGGTGAAGATTAATTATTAGAAATATCAATTTAAAGACATTTTAAGGGGTTACACCTCCTTAGTATTCTTTAAAAAAATCTGATTTTTTGCTTTATCTTATAGCTTAAGTATTATAAATAATTTGAACCATCACACATTACATCCTACATTTCAGAACACTGTTGAAAAGATAGAAGAATAGACGGACCTCGTCATCCCAGGAGGTGTAGTTTTATGTATCACAGCTCAATAGATCTACTAAAAGAAAAAGAAGAAGAAACAAAAGGTAGCAATGATCTTGTAATTGTGAAAGCTAATTAGGGTCCTTCTTTGAATCTATCGATAAAAACCCTTTTTGGTGTAATGGAATTTTTAACATATTGTACATCATATAAATTACATAATTTAAAAGAAGATAAGTTTTTCATATCAGTTAAACCACCAGCTGTGCGCATAGAAGGACCTTCGCGGGACAGTACATAGCTTCGCCATTTTGAAAGTAATTTGTTAATGAAAAATATTAACCAATATAAGCTGTAAATAATGATAACAAAACGAACTTTATAAGTGCAACAATTATGTCAAAAAAAATTAAATTTGAGTGTATTTTCTGATGACTCAAGGTGGTGTAACCCCTTAATGAAATCATTCACTAATATTTAACACACGCTTTTATTTTAAGTTCAATTATATTCCACTGAAGTTAGTCGCTGCACTATCAAAACAATAAATAATAGAAATCATACTGTCTCATTTGGTGAAGAAATTAAAAAACACTTATTCTGCACGTTTCTTTGTGTGTTTGCAGTCATCTATTATGAATCTGAAAAAGATAGAGAATTATAAATAAAAAAACACTATTATTGTTACATATCTGAAAGGGATATCAATACCGAGATGCCGAATTACAAAGAATATTGACAGTACTGCAATCTCTGATGAATATGAATTGAATGAAATAATGAAATAAATCTGAAAAAGATAGAGAATTATAAATAAAAAAAACACTATTATTGTTACATATGAGAAGGGATATCAATACCAAGATGCTGAATTACAAAGAATATTGACAGTACTGCAATCTCCGATGAATATGAATTGAATGAAATAATGAATTACTGTAATATATATAGGCCCGGTTGCGCCATCTAAAGTAAAGGTAAAAAAACTTACTCGAGTAACTTTTTTTACTAAAACGGGTTGCGCCATCTATGGTAAAAATATTTAACTCGCCGAAGTACATACATGAGTAACTTTTTTTTACTCTCCAAGATAGGTGGGTAAAGGTAAAAACGTTGGTAAAAAACAAAATGGCCGTTCTCTCACAGCTGATTTGAAAATGTGACATTTGTCCATATAGGTACTTGTCATTTGAATTTTGTCGCTGTCATTTTCGTATTGAAATTTGTAAACATTAAAATGAATCTTTTAATTTCGCGTTATTTTAGCGATGGTTTGATGTTTTTTTGGTTTGTTTCATACAATAAAGTGGTTTGTTTGAACTGGTTTTGAACCGCAAAAGTACGTATTACCAGTGATGAAAAACTGAAATAAATCAAATTCCATAGACAAATGCGGTATTTGAGGTTTATTCCGCTTGGCACCTTATTAGCCTTATTATTGGTTTGACAAAAAAAAAAGACGTTTGTGCAACCCGAAATCGAGTTTACTCTCAGCTGAGGGTTAAAAAAGTTACTCGGGTCAATGTTACTCGAACCAAATTTACTTCTGCTAGCGCAACCGAGCCATAGAATATCTGTGTTTGTACGAAAAATACTATAATCAAGTGTTTATCATGATACAAAGCAGTTTTTTTTTTCACATTCAGCATTTCACCGCGCTCCTAAAGATTACAACTCTGCATAAGCCTTTGTAAAATACATATTTTTAGAACTTACGTAACTAAAAACTAATTATGTATTGATATGATCATTGAGCTGTTTCCAAAAACTTGTCTAGTCTTTTTTTAAGGTATCCACTGTGGTTGCTTCAATGACGTTTCTTGGAAGCTTATTCCAGCTATCAATCACACGGTTTGATAAGAAATTCTTCCTTGGAATTGTCAAAAATGCTGCACAATTCAATTTCAGTTGGTGACTTCTGAGATTATTGGTGTTGAGGTGTTGTATGTTTGTCAATTCTGGGCAGTTAAGCCATGTATTCACTAGAGGACAAATCGCGAAACATTCCGCGCGGCATGTCGCATCAACATCTATGCTCATGTTTCGGGGACAATGACGAGGTCATTTGTGTACATGTACACACCGGGACTCACATATCACTTGTCACGGAAATGTCGCCCGATGAGATTATGATGACAGCTGTGTATCTATTATTTTAACGAGTTTATCGAAACATAAGAGGAGAAAAAGGTGGTGGGTGCGAAATTATTTACTGCAAAGAGAAAGGATGGATATTCTATGGGATCTTCGAATGTCTGACGGATCTTTCGTCAATTTTACTCGAATGACAACAACTGATTTTGACAATTTATTACAAATAATCGGGCCTTCCATAGCCAAGCAAGACAATATTAAGGAACGCTGTTGGCCCTCACATCATTTTATTTTTATATTCACGGTTTGAAATGTCCCACAAAATTGTACGGCTTTGGTAGAGCGCGATGAGTTGGAGATTGGAGAACAATTTCGTTTCCCCACATTAATGTCATGTTGATGGATACAGCCCACGCGCATTCACTTGTAAACATATCACGTGGTAGTGACGCGCAGTGCGATGTCGCCGTGAGCTCGCTCGGGTACCGTGCGCATGAAAATGTTGCCGCGGCACATAGAAATGCCCCGCTATGTTGTGGGCAACGTCGCGGAACAGTGCGCGACTTTGCAACATCACGTAGACTCTATGCCGCGCGTGATGTTGAGGGACAATTTGTCTACTAGTGAATATTGTTTATGCTTATGCTTGTCAGTTAGAATCTTGTACGTCTCAATCAGATCACCTCGCTCACGTTTCTGTTTCAATGTTACCAATTTTAGTATTCTTAATCTTTCTTCATAGGATTTCTTCTTGAGGCATTTAACAAGTTAATAAAGAAAGCATAAGCAAATTTAAATTCATTTAGATAAGTTTTAATGATATTGTAATTTCATATGTCATAAATAATAATCAAAATGTAAATTCGAGCAGAAAGTTTGAATACTGTTTTTAATCCAATCACCGCTAGGCGCACACATGTGTGCGCGAACAAACCGTGCCTCCAGCGCTATGTGCACATATATGTGCGCTTGAGTTTATCCATCAATTATTTCGCGACCAGGCGGCAAAATGGTCAGAAAAGTACCTCAAAAATCAGTCCAATCTGTATCCTATTGACATCTTACGAGAATAAAGTCAAATATTCTTATTTGTTTATATAAAACTGTTTATAACTGAAGACGGCACAAAATTACGTTCAGCGATTCGAAATTCCCGGCAGATCGCGGTGCCCGGTCTCTAGTATATGTGAGATAACCTCTGCGGTTGTGAGACCTGTGCGTTGATTCGGAATATCTTTAGTTTCGTTTGCGTTACTCTGAGTATTGATCAAGCTTTATAGAAAGTTATTTTACAATAATTAAGTAAACGAATAATATTATATTGTTCATTCGATTTATTAATAACTTC